>OX596011.1:37723816-37764780 GCA_951394025.1 Heteromyza rotundicornis
CTAATCCCACCTGACATGATTCACCCAAAAAATGTCCAAGGATGCACTCAGAAACTGTCCTAATCCTACCTGACATGATTCACCCAAAAAATGTCCAAGGACGCACTCAGAAGCTGGCCTAATCCCACCTGACATGATTCACCCAAAAAATGTCCAAGGACGCACTCAGAAGCTGTCCTAATCCCACCTGACATGATTCACCCAAAAAATGTCCAAGGACGCACTTAGAAACTGTCCTAATCCCACCTGACATGATTCAACCAAAAAATGTCCAAGGACGCACTCAGAAGCTGTCCTAATCCCACCTGACATGATTCACCCAAAAAATATCCAAGGACGCACTCAGAAACTGTCCTAATCCTACCTGACATGATTCAACCAAAAAATGTCAAAGGACACACTCAGAAGCTGTCCTAATCCCACCTGACATGATTCACCCAAAAAATGTCCAAGGACGCACTCAGAAGCTGTCCTAATCCCACCTGACATGATTCACCCAAAAAATGTCCAAGGACGCACTCAGAAACTGTCCTAATCCTACCTGACATGATTCACCCAAAAAATGTCCAAGGACGCACTCAGAAGCTGGCCTAATCCCACCTGACATGATTCACCCAAAAAATGTCCAAGAACGCACTCAGAAGCTGTCCTAATCCCACCTGACATGATTCACCCAAAAAATGTCCAAGGACGCACTCAGAAGCTGTCCTAATCCCACCTGACATGATTCACCCAAAAAATGTCCAAGGACGCACTCAGAAACTGTCCTAATCCCACCTGACATGATTCAACCAAAAAATGTCCAAGGACGCACTCAGAAGCTGTCCTAATCCCACCTGACATGATTCACCCAAAAAATGTCCAAGGACGCACTCAGAAGCTGTCCTAATCCCACCTGACATGATTCACCCAAAAAATGTCCAAGGACGCACTCAGAAACTGTCCTAATCCCACCTGACATGATTCACCCAAAAAATGTCCAAGGACGCACTCAGAAACTGTCCTAATCCCACCTGACATGATTCAACCAAAAAATGTCCAAGGACGCACTCAGAAGCTGTCCTAATCCCACCTGACATGATTCACCCAAAAAATGTCCAAGGACGCACTCAGAAGCTGTCCTAATCCCACCTGACATGATTCACCCAAAAAATGTCCAAGGACGCACTCAGAAACTGTCCTAATCCTACCTGACATGATTCACCCAAAAAATGTCCAAGGACGCACTCAGAAGCTGGCCTAATCCCACCTGACATGATTCACCCAAAAAATGTCCAAGGACGCACTCAGAAGCTGTCCTAATCCCACCTGACATGATTCACCCAAAAAATGTCCAAGGACGCACTTAGAAACTGTCCTAATCCCACCTGACATGATTCACCCAAAAAATGTCCAAGGACGCACTCAGAAGCTGTCCTAATCCCACCTGACATGATTCACCCAAAAAATTTCCAAGGACGCACTCAGAAGCTGTCCTAATCCCACCTGACATGATTCACCCAAAAAATGTCCAAGGACGCACTCAGAAGCTGTCCTAATCCCACCTGACATGATTCACCCAAAAAATGTCCAAGGACGCACTCAGAAACTGTCCTAATCCCACCTGACATGATTCACCCAAAAAATGTCCAAGGACGCACTCAGAAGCTGGCCTAATCCCACCAGACATGATTCGTCCAAAAAATGTCCAAGGACGCACTTAGAAGCTGGCCTAATCCCACCTGACATGATTCTTCCATGAAATGTCCAAGGACGCACTCAGAAGCTGTCCTAATCGCAACTGACATTAATCATCCATAAAATGACCATGGACACACTTGATGGTAGCTACAATTAGACTTGGCATGATTTGCCCGAAAAGTGGCAAAAACGCAATTGGGGCAGATAGGTAATGAAGTAATGAAGTAATGGAAATTTCATTACTTCATTATCATTACTATCGCAATGAAATAATGGTAATTTCATTACCATTGCAATGAAATAATCATTACTTCATTACCATTACCATTACAATTACCATTGCAGTAATGGTAATGGTAATGAAATAAAATTTCATTACCTGTAATGATAATGGTAATGGTCGCTCAATTTCCCAAGTCTGATTGCACACATAACAACTATACTTTCAACTAGAGAGTGGACTATCTTCGGCTATACCGAAGCTGAAATACCCCCACACAGTAGGAAGAAGTACCTCGAATATAAAAAAATGTGGTCTCAAGACCCTATTTTGAGTCAATTATAAGTTTTGGAGCCCGGACCATGTCCAAAATCCATTTCTAAAAATTTCCTATCAAATCCACCAAAAAAAAAATTGGTCTCAAGACCCCATTTAGACCCTTATATATGTGGCTTCGAAACATCGGACCATGTCAAAAATACGTTTCTAAGCATTTCCAATCGAATACAACAATAAAAAAGACTTGAAAAATGTTTACCTTTTTTTCCGGTATGGGAGCCACGCCCAGTTTTTATCCGATTTGGCTGATTCTCGAACTTGATCTCAGTATTCACGAAAAAAACATGTACCCAAAGTTTCAAGAGATATATCTCCAAAACTGCGACCGGGGGTATAAAAATGTATGGGATATGTTCATGATGCAATAATCCGAGATTCATGTTAAAATAACATTAAGTATTTTTGGAATATCTAAGTGACAAAATTGACTTTAAAGTAGTGAATATTTCAGAAGGAATCATTTCGATATGATAAATTTGGAAATTTACGATGTAATGGTGGGTAAATTACAAAATAAAAATAACATAAACAAATACGACGACCGATCGTTTTAAAAAATGTTACCTACCAAATTGGTGGAATTTGGTTAATTTAACAAGATTTTTTATCTGGGTGTTCAATTTCATAGTACTTTTCATAGGTTTTCTCAAAAAAAAATGGTTTTTCGAATCTCCGGGTCTGATCTCTTCGAAAGATGGCAACCCTGGAGTTTAGTAACATATTTTATTAATATAAAAAACAAACAAGTTAGTAAGTTTCAGTCGGGCAAGACGAGTTATATATACCCTACACCTACTGGGCTATATTGGATCCGTCATCTTGAATTTAGAAAATGCGACATCAATTCGAAATAAGCGAACCCAATAACCCCCCTATACAAAATTTCATACCGTTTTGATGAAATCTTAAAATTACGGTAAAAACACGAAACACGATTCCGCCCATTTGCAATACCAACTCCTTCTAGGGTCTAAAAAGGATAAATCCAAAATTTGAAATCCCTAGCTTTCTTCTAGCTCCTGCAATTGTGTTTTCAAGAAAAGAGGACGGACAGACGGATAGGACTAAATCAGCTCAGGAGGTGACGCTGATCAAGAATATATATACTTTTCCATACCGGACACGTCTCCTTCTTGGTGTTACAAACATCAGACCAAAGGGAATATACCCATACCTAGGGTTACCAGACGTACTCTTTTAAAAAGTACAGTACTCTTTTATTGGCCCTCCTCTTTTATACTCTCACTTTTTCCCCAAATGTACTATAAGGTACTTTTTTTCTTGTTTCTGCGATTTTATTCGTCAGAATTAAAAAAAAGCATTTAAAATATTAGGTTTGTTAGTTTGAAGCATCTTTCGTCATATTGCATTCAAAAATTCTTAAAAACAAGGATTAAAAAGATATTTTTGTATGTGATCTAACACCTTTTTAACCGAAATATTAGAAATAATTTTGAATATCTTTATCGAAAACAATGCAAATCTTCTTAATATATAAAAACGATTGTGCGTATGTATGAGTGAACATCACGGCTAAACCACTGAACGTATCAGAACCATACAAACACCATACGTTTATTTAAGAGCTCCGGAGGTTTACATACTACTTTGGACTCGATTGGAGCGTGTTATCACTCATACAATTTAAGTATTACTTTAAAATATATCTGAGACACTTTCTAGCACATATGGTATTATGAAACTTATTCCAAAAGTGCAATTCAATGAGTAAAATAGAACAATGGTAAAGCATTTGACAAAAGAAACTAAACTAAACAAATAAATTTCGGTTGAAAAAAAAATAATTTGAACGTTTAAAAATCAAAACCAAAAACAAACGTTTTCAAAACTAGAGAGTGGACTGTCTTCGGCTATACTGAAGCTAAAATACCCCCACATAGTAGGAAGGGGTACCTCGAACATAAAATTATGTGGTCTCAAGACCCCATTTTGAGCCACCTATAAATAGTTTTGGAGTCCAAAATCCGTTTCTAAAAATTTCCAATTACGTTTTCAATCGAACATTTTCAATCGAATGCAGCAATAATAAAAAAAGAGTAAAAAACAAGTTTTTTAAAAAATAATCCTTTAACCGACTAAAAAGCAGAAAATAAATTTCCTTTCAATTAATTTCCGCAATTTCGATTTAAAATTAAGGGTTTTTGGCTACATTGTTCCTAATATCATTGCAAATTTTGAAGTCGACAAAAACCCTTAATTTTAAATCAAAATTGCGGAAATTAATTTAAAGGAAATTTTTTTTCTGCTTTTTAGTCGGTTAAAGGGTTATATTTTAAAAAAAGAGTTTTTTACTCTTTTTTTATTTTCTACTTTTTTCAAAAAAAAAATTTTTTTCTCCCCCCCCTTTTTCCCCCTTTTTTCCCCTTTTTTACTTTTTTCCCGAATGCGAACCTAAGTAAAAAATTTCAGCCTTGTAGCTTACAAAATACGAAAGTTAGAAATTTAAATTGGCTCCATCCCGCTCCCCTTTGCCCCCACACCCCCCTTTCCAAAGGGTATAAAATTTGATTTTGTCAATAAGAACCCACCATGTTTAAAAAAAATTGGTTTGAGTTCCCCCACAGCCCCCTACGCCTCTGATGGACCCCAAAATTTAATAGAATGCATTCACGCAGAGAAAAAATATGGTTGGAGCATGATCGCAGAGATCATACATTTTTTGCTATAATAATATTATGATTGTAGCGAGCATTTATGGTTGGGGTGACAAAGCGAATGATTTCAGAAATCATAATATGATGCAGGCAATAATTAACATGATTGGATATTCAATAATGATAATGACAATCATATAATGGTTGGCCTGCATGAATACTCACGAAAATGTCATATGATTAGTATATGTATGCATTTTGAACATAATAAATGCAAGGCAGTAGTAGATAAACGTGCTAACGCGCTTCGTCAGCAACCCAAGTGTGCCGGGTTCAAATCTCGGGACGGCCAAACGTAAGTAAGTAAAAAAATGTTATATGAACTTTTAATTCTTTAATATAATAAACAATCAACTAATATTACATTGAAATATTAATAATATAGTTTAAAATAATTAAAAAGTAAATATTGAAATTTAATTAAAAGTTAACTAAAAATTGGTTTACATGATTGTAACCATCATCTACATTTTGGTTGACCATGTACATTTTTATTTTGCAATCATGTCCATTTTGGCTGCAACCATGTACATTTTTATTTTGCCATCGTGTACATTTTGGCTGCAACCATGTACATTTTCAGTTTCCAATCATGTGGATGGTTGGTGCAATCATTTCGCCAATCATAATATGTTCCCCTTAAAATATGATTGGGTCAACCATGTTTTTTCTCTGCGTGTTGTCACCGGAGTTCTATCAGTGTTCTAAGTGTATGAAAAAGCCGCAGATTTGAGGATATATATATATATATATATATATATATATATATATATATATATATACAAATCCACCCAAAGCAAGTTAATATAAGGGTTATAATAAAAAGACTTGAAAAATGTTGACCTTTTTTTCGGTGTATGGGAGCCGATTTGGCTGATTCTCGAACAAAGTTTCAAGTCGATATCTCCAAAACTGCGACCGCTATCGTGCGGACGGACAGACGGACGGACGGACAGACAGACGTACATAGCTAATTTGACTCCGGCGGTGATGCCGATCAAGAATATATATACTTTTCCATACCGGACACGTACCTTATGGGCGTTACAAACGTTACCTTATGGGCGTTACAAACGTTGTGTCAAAGTTATTATACTCTGCCATCAGTGAGTGTGGGGGTATAAAAAAAATGTAAATGCCAGGACGACGCAGTGTTTCGTTTTGTAGAAGTTAGCTAGATAAAATTGTTTTTTTTTTTTTTTATATATTTTTTTAACGACGAATCCCAACGGTCCCACTAACCCGCTCAACCGACCGAGGGGCACATCCGCATGACGCACGGATTTGGTGACCGAACAGCCGTAATCCGGATTACGCTGTGTAACCGATCGCGGGTAAACATATTTGGAAATTCGTTTCAGCTACAGATTAAAATCATCAGCTGATAAAACGCATATTAATAAAAAGCGAATTAGGTTATGAATGCAAGAGAGAATTCTTCCAAACATAACATAATATAAGATTAACGTGATAATAAACAATAGAATTAAAAGAAAATATTATGAAGCATCAGAATTCATGCGACGAATATGAATTTGATCAAATATAATTTTTGTCTACTTTACGATATTAGACTTAACAAAATACAAAGACAAAACAATTCAAACAGTTAATTTACGCGACAAAGATTACAAATATTAATTTTAGTATTTTATTTTTTTATACGAAATATAAAAAATCAAATACAAATAGAACAGTTAAGTAAACAGTAACGGAACGAATGTGAATTCAGCTAAAAATTTTGTTTTATTTGTATACAATATACAGTAAAAAACAAAATTCTGCTGAAATATAAATATAAAATACAACAAAAATACAACACTTTAAAAAAATCGACAATGCCGATCTTTGTGGAGTTTGGCAACCCTGTCATTTCGTTAGACCCTAAGCGGTCCAAAAACTCAAAGAGCAACAAAGGCTTAAGTGTGATCAAGTGCATTTAAATAAAAGTTTTAGTTTTATTAAGTGAATCTGACAGGTCAAAGACAGAATACAGGCTATTGAAATCGATACAAATACAACGAAAAGGTTCATCCTGCGCGTAATTAGAGCGGCACATACTTAATATCAAAGGAATGAAAGATCTGGAACGACGGGTTGGGATATTAAAATCAATTTCTTGAAGCAAAAATGTAGAATTCAGAGAGCCATTTATCAATTTAATCAAAAATGTTACATTAAGCATCGTTCTTCTATTTTTTAGAGTAGGAATGTCCAAGAGTTTTAAACGATTTTCGTATGGAGGTAGGTTCTGATTCGGATTCCAGCGAAGGTTTCTTAAAGCAAATAATAAAAATTGTTTTTGAACCGATTCAATTCTATCAGAGTGGCAGTTGTATTGTGGATTCCACAAGACTGATGCATATTCCAAAATTGGTCTTTCAAGTGATATGTAAAGACTTTTGGTAACGAATGGGTCATTAAATTCTTTTGACCATCTTTTAATGAAACCTAGAACACCCCTCGCCTTATTCACACATAAGTCAATATGTAGATGAAACAAAAGTAAAAACCTTTTCTAGATTACAGTTATTTATATGATACAGCGATGAAAGTTGGTGTCTTCTAGCAAATGTCATAAATTTACATTTTTCAGGTTCAGTTCCATTAAGTTATTAGCACACCAGATAGCTATACTGGTCAGATCTGATTGTAACAACTTATGTTGATCTAAGATGTCATAGGATAGAAACAATTTAACGTCATCAGCATACAACAGTACATTCGAATGTTTAATGACAGAAGGAAGGTCATTTATAAAAAGATTAAACAGAATAGGACCTAAGTGACTTCCTTGAGAAACTCCAGAGGTGACATCTATAGTTTTTGATGTTGATGATTCGAATAACACCTGTTGCTTCCGATTTGTCAGATACGATTCTACCCATTTTAAAAGAAGATCTGGGAATCCGTATCTTTTAAGCTTTTCAATCAACAAATAATGATTAACTTTATCAAAAGCTTTACTAAAATCAGTATATATGACATCTGTTTGAAGATTCTTTGAAAATCCCTTTATTGTTAATGAAGAAAATTCCAATAAATTTGTAGATGTTGATCTACCTCTCAGAAAACCATGCTGTGAAGAAGATATTGAAGTTGTGACCGAGTGAACCAATTGCTTTGTGACAACTTGTTCAAATTACTTTGGTATTGTGCTAAGTTTAGCAATACCTCTATAGTTAGATACGAATGATTTGGTTCCACTTTTATAAAAAGGAATAATGTATGACTCTTTGTATAAATTTTCTGCACAAACTTTCAAAATACAGCTAGGAATATTATCTGGACCAGTACTATATGAATATTTCAACGATTTTAGGTGTTGTAAGACATCATCAGATTCTATAACAGGATTGAGAATGGAATTATAAGTGGGGATGTTATATGGATTCGATGTGTTGCCATAAGTATTATCAGAATATGTCGTTTTGAAGAAGTCAGCAAACATGTTTGAAATCTCAGTGGGATTGTTGGACTCACGATCATTCCATTTCATTGTAGTTGGAAAACCAGTGTTTTTCCTTTTTGAATTCACAAAGTTATAAAAAGTTTTAGAATCGTATTTCATTTTGGATTTCAAATTTATTACATTAAACTATTGTTTTCGACTTTTTAAGCATAAATAAGAAATGATGTCTGGAATGAAATGAGAATGGAACGAAACAAAATGGAAAAGGACTGGAACAAAATGGTATTGGAATGAAATGTTTCGATTTTTTTTCGATACTCCATTGTTATCCTGCCCGATCTCATTTTGTTCCTGTTCCTGTTACACTTCCATTTCATTCTAAATTTTGTTCCAATCAAATTTTGTTCCGCCCCATTTCCATTTCGTTCCTTTCCATTTCCAAAAGCAGTAACGGACAAGGGCAAATTCAACACCACACCAATAAGCAATTGGAAAAGAGCCGACAATAGCACAAATTGCAGCTACAAGTGCATCAGAAACTGACACTTACAGAACCAATCGACTTGCACATATGAAAACTTCCAATCAGGCGTCACGTAATTACAAATATAAAAGTGTTTGTCCCGATTGATTGATATACTGACTCATCCCCCCAGCCCAAACCGCTGAACCTATAGTTGCACAATTTTTATTATCTTATTCTCTGCAGTTCTGGGGGTTCACGGAAAGGTTTACGGGAGGGGTACTTTCACTACTTTAAGTATAAGTCAAAGCAACGCGTTTTCGATAAAAATGATTTTCGGGAAAAAGCATAAGTATAACTGTAACAGATTTTTAAATAGTTTTGATGCAGAGCTAGCTATCAAATAGAGATTCAGAAAATGTATTCAACACTATGATGTGTATTTTCATAGCAGAGGAGTATTAATCGTTTAATTTGTTTGTCATTCAGACCCTTTGGATTAAACAAAAGAAACCTAAGTAGTTAAGAAATTTTAATTTTGAATCGTTTTCAAGGTATGTTGAAACTTATTGAGTTTTACAAAATTTTAAATGCATTTTTTTTCCAAACTCATCGTTTTATGGCTTAAAACCGATGAGTTTGGAACCCGTGCAACTCTGTACTCTTTTCTACTCAAGAGACCCTACCCATACCTCATGAGGGGTACTTTCACTACTTTAAGTATAAGTCAAAGCAACGCGTTTTCGATAAAAATGATTTTCGGGAAAAAGCATAAGTATAACTGTAACAGATTTTTAAATAGTTTTGATGCAGAGCTAGCTATCAAATAGAGATTCAGAAAATGTATTCAACACTATGATGTGTATTTTCATAGCAGAGGAGTATTAATCGTTTAATTTGTTTGTCATTCAGACCCTTTGGATTAAACAAAAGAAACCTAAGTAGTTAAGAAATTTTAATTTTGAATCGGTTTCAAGGTATGTTGAAACTTATTGAGTTTTACAAAATTTTAAATGCATTTTTTTCCCAAACTCATCGTTTTATGGCTTAAAACCGATGAGTTTGGAACCCGTGCAACTCTGTACTCTTTTCTACTCAAGAGACCCTACCCATACCTCATGAGGTGTAGGGTATAAAAATATAGTTTACATTGCATACATGTATTTATGCATATATGTATTTATATATATATATATATATAGATAGATCAAAAGCTAAATCCTTACTTATATAAAATTCTTTGTGAGTTTGATTGTAGGTTTGTAGGTTTGTTTGTATGTTTGTTCCCTCATAACTCAAGAAATACTTGACCGATTTTAATGAAACACATAGACCGATTTTAATGAAACACATATCAAAATGTAGGTAATTTCATTGAGCTCATCATAGGCCATGATCGTGTCATATGTTATTCTAAAATGCAGTGCTAAACCGATTTTGTTGAAATTTTATATGTGGTTTTGGGTAATGAAATTTGCAGTCCGCCCACTGCCACGCCTTAAAATTTGTAAAGCTCTAGGGGTATTCATTTAAAGTGGGAAAACCCTTTTAAACGCGCAGTGGTTCAGTTGTTGACGAGAACTGTCAAAAATTGTATGAGAAGAGAATCGCACGAAGTGGAAAACTTTGCGCGTCGATTTTGGTGGGGAAAGAACTGCGATTCTAGTGATGTCGAACAATAAAATTGATATTCGATTAATTAAAAAAGTAATTTTCAAAAGTAATAAAATGCGACTGGAAATTTAAAAGAAAAATGTATAATTAAATATATAAGTTTAAAAAGAACTATAGGTAACAATTGTTTGCAAAATAAAAGTTAATTGAATTTATAATTGTAAAAGCTGTGCAGAATATCAAGTACTTGTAAGTGAGAAAGATCTGGAACGACGGGTTGGGATATTAAAATCAATTTCTTGAAGCAAAAATGTAGAATTCAGAGAGCCATTTATCAATTTAATCAAAAATGTTACATTAAGCATCGTTCTTCTATTTTTTAGAGTAGGAATGTCCAAGAGTTTTAAACGATTTTCGTATGGAGGTAGGTTCTGATTCGGATTCCAGCGAAGGTTTCTTAAAGCAAATAATAAAAATTGTTTTTGAACCGATTCAATTCTATCAGAGTGGCAGTTGTATTGTGGATTCCAC
This sequence comes from Heteromyza rotundicornis, assembly GCA_951394025.1. NCBI lineage: Eukaryota > Metazoa > Arthropoda > Insecta > Diptera > Heleomyzidae > Heteromyza > Heteromyza rotundicornis. The sequence goes on from OX596011.1 coordinate 37,734,751, forward strand.
AAGACTGATGCATATTCCAAAATTGGTCTTTCAAGTGATATGTAAAGACTTTTGGTAACGAATGGGTCATTAAATTCTTTTGACCATCTTTTAATGAAACCTAGAACACCCCTCGCCTTATTCACACATAAGTCAATATGTAGATGAAACAAAAGTAAAAACCTTTTCTAGATTACAGTTATTTATATGATACAGCGATGAAAGTTGGTGTCTTCTAGCAAATGTCATAAATTTACATTTTTCAGGTTCAGTTCCATTAAGTTATTAGCACACCAGATAGCTATACTGGTCAGATCTGATTGTAATAACTTATGTTGATCTAAGATGTCATAGGATAGAAACAATTTAACGTCATCAGCATAAAGCAGTACATTCGAATGTTTAATGACAAAAGGAAGGTCATTTATAAAAAAATTAAACTGAATAGGACCTAAGTGACTTCCTTGAGAAACTCCAGAGGTGACATCTATAGTTTTTGATGTTGATGATTCGAATAACACCTGTTGCTTCCGATTTGTCAGATACGATTCTACCCATTTTAAAAGAAGATCTGGGAATCCGTATCTTTTAAGCTTTTCAATCAACAAATAATGATTAACTTTATCAAAAGCTTTACTAAAATCACATCTGTTTGAAGATTCTTTGAAAATCCCTTTATTGTTAATGAAGAAAATTCCAATAAATTTGTAGATGTTGATCTACCTCTCAGAAAACCATGCTGTGAAGGAGATATTAAAGCTGTGCAGAATATCAAGTACTTGTAAGTGGGTACTCCTTTATTGTCGAAGTGAGTATACTCACAACAGAGTAAACAAATTTATAAACATTAATAAAAATAAGCATATTTTGTTTATTTTTACAGAAAACCTAATTTAGGCAAAATGAAAACAACAGCTTTCAAAAATTTGAAGAAGAAGAATCCAAAGAAGTGCACAAATAATTTTCTGGTGCGTTCATGAAACAGACCGGGGAAAACTGCGCTAGTCACCAACTGCACAACTTCCACTTTTAAATGAATACCCTTTCTGTAACTCGGGTCCAATTCAAGGGATTTCGCTGAAATTTTGGATTTGGTGCTGGGAGGTGAATGGGCAGAGGGATGTCTTGCAAAATCTATTTTTATTTCAGTTGCTTAAATAATATATATAACATTTCTACGTTAACATGAAATTACAATTATTGCGGGCGAAGCTGTGGGTATAAGCTAGTATAAAATAAAATTTGAACGTTTTGATACTCCTTAAACCAAACGTAGGTTTCAGGATCAACCAGAGCTACGCTACTGGATGTGTAAAATAATGTTGCCCACAAAAACTTGATTACTCATTCCTGCATATTTTCTGCTTTCCTCAGACATAAAAATGCGGTCAGTGAAGTTTTGCGTCGATCGGACCACTTAACGTTATATAGGAAAATATTGTTGTCCCCAAACATCGCACGAGTAGGCCAACTAAAATTAGTTTTACGTTTTATAAATTTGTATCTTATTGGTTTTCTAAATTCAAGTAGCTTTCCAACGAGCTGCTAATAATCAAATTCGGTTGAAAAATGTTGAAACCGGAGACTGCGGCATTTGGCTAACATTTTTTAGTTTTTTGTAGTCTGTTAGAAATGTTTTTGTGGTTGGTTCGCTTTTGTTTTTTTTGCTTTTCTTTACATTTGTGTTTTTGTCCCTTTTCTTATTTCGATCGTTTTCTTTGACGTTTGTTTTGATTCTTTTTTTTTATTCATCTTGCAATTTTTTGCCGTTTTGTTTTTTACTATGATTCTTATATGCATATTTTTCTATGATTTGTTTGAATTCGCGACAAAGTATTTTGATGGTTTTGGCATTTTTGGAATCACATGATAAATTATGGATATTATCTGCTTTGTACCTACCAGGGCTCTTGAAATTATACGAATAATAAATAAACAGGTTAACCGAACGTCCGACTAGTAACCGTTTGTACGAATACTATTCGGTTAATGCTATTCGGTTAGTCGCTCAGCTTCGACTATTCGATTAACCGTCCACTGTCGACTAGTCGGTTAACCGTTCATATTCGGTTAACCGAATAAGAGTTCGAATCGAAATCAAAAGTAAAAGTTTCAACTGCCAAAACGAAAATTACAAACGGAATTAAATTTGCTAAGCGTCGCACATTGCATATAATTTCTCTTTTGAGTGTGTCATTGGAGATTTCGATTTTCAAATTCATAATATTCGACTAACAGAATATCAACAGTTAACAGACTAGTCGACAGTGAACGGTTAATCGAATAGTAGAATGCGATCGACTAGTCGAATACTTCTAATCGAATAGTAATGGTCGAATAGTTAGGTATCCGGTTTATACGGATAATCGATTGTTCGAATAACAAGAGCCCTAGTACCTACATATATGTTTGCTTTTTTTTATACCCTACACCTCATGAGGTATGGGTATATTCACTTTGGTCTGATGTTTGTAACACCAAGAAGGAGAAGTGTCCGGTATGGAAAAGTATATATATTCTTGATCAGCGTCACCTCCTGAGTTGATTTAGCCCTATCCGTCTGTCCGTATGTCCGTCTGTCCGTCCTCTTTTCTTGTAAACACGATTGCAGGAGCTAGAAGAAAGCTAGGGATCCCAAATTTTGTATTTATCCTTCTTAGGCCCTAGAAGGAGTTGGTATTGTAAATGGGCGGAATCGGTCGACTGCCACGCCTACCTGCCTGTCTGTTCGTCTGTCCATCCTCTATTCTAGTAAACACGATTGCAGGAGCTAGAAGAAATCTGGGGATCCCAAAATTTGGATTTACCCTTTTTAGGCCCTAGAAGGAGTTGGGATTGCAAATGAGCGAAATCGGTCGACTGCCACGCCTACCTCCCATATAAGTGAAAATCGTGTTTTTACCAAAATTTTAAGATTTCATCAAAACAGTATGAAATTTTGTATATTGGGGTTTTTGTTGTCGCTGATTTCGAATTTGATGTCGCATTTTCAAAATTCAAGATGGCGGATACAATATGGCCCAGTAGGTGTAGGGTATATATAAGTCGGCTTGCCCGACTGAAACTTACTCACTTGTTTTTATATATTCTACCCAATTAATAGATTTATTACAAAAAATTCTTTCAAAAATCAGCAAAAATTTTAAATGGACAACAACTTAGGTTCATGTATTTTCTATCATATTGCAATTAAAAAAAAAAAACAATCACCCTTATTTTCTAAAATATTAGAAAATTTTTAATATTTGAAAAATATATCGAATAAAATACAAATATAAATCAGAACTGGTTTGGAATGGTGCGTTATTTCAAAAATATATTGCATAAATTATGCTCCATATTTCTCGAAAATATTTATATTCTGAACTGGAACCATAACTCACTATATGGCGGACTTAATAAATTTCTCGTATATTACCCCAAAATTATAAAAAATATATATCCAATGAAGGTCAATGCCAAAAAAAATGATAAGCTATTTCATAAATTTCATCGTAGTGGTATTTTTGAACGGACATGCCAGCGCATTTTTTTAGCAAAGCCACAACAGAATTCTGCTTTGCTATCGAAATGCGCTACAAAAACAGTTTCAGTCTGTTATCTTCAATTCGTTAATTTCTTTATGCCTAGAAATTAACTAAAAATAAATAATGGCAATTATTTCAAATGCATTATTAAATATAAAACTGTTCGTCAAAAAAAAATTTTGGTAACGCACATGATCGGTACCAACAGATTCTGTTAGAGGGGCTAAAAAAAGTACCCGAGTCTCCCAGTTTTTCTAGATCAATTCTTAAAACCATTTAAATCGCATTTATGCATTTTGCATTTTTCCCATGTACATAATAATTCTTAAAAAATACAGTTATGAATGGATTTTAAATATTAAACATGCATTTGATAGGGGAAAAACATACCTTTAAAAAACATGTAAACTTTTTACAATCGGATGCGCTAGACTAGAAACAATTCATAAATTTCCAATTTTTTTACAAAAAAACTTATGTTAAAGTAGAAAAAATGTAAAAAAAAACTTAAAATTGCTGAATATATATATAAAACAAAGTCGCGAAATGTGTTACTCATCGCATCAGAAATAAACGGAGCACCCGATTTGGATAATTTCTTTGGTGTTGCCTTCGTCTTGGTGGTACGATTCTATGTCTAGGTCTAGAAAACCCGGAAAATTCACCCGGAAAAGTGTGAAAATCGTGAAAATAGCCAATTCACTGCATAGTGCTGGGTCGCCTTCATATATTTGTATGCGAAAGGCTTGTGTGCTTTCAGGATCATCGTTATTAATGCAAGTACTGCCGCACACCATTGTATACTTTCTGGGGTTACTATAATTTATTTTTCAGTTAGCATAGATCAGATCCATAGATTATACGTAGCGCCGTGGTGAGATGTTTGTTGCATACACAACACTTGACACCACGGTGAGTTGTTTCTGGCACGTGGTGAAAATATCACAGCTTCACCATTGCGCTAACTGCCGTTTCATTTTTTGCTTTTCATTTGTTTTCTGTGACTGAACAACAGAACATAGCACAGGTTTTATTACATTATAAAAGTTTTTTAGGCCCAGCAAAGCGGGTCCGACCCAGGAAATTAATAATTAAAATCCACTCAAAACAGTATTTTTGAAGATTTATTATGAACATGAGAAAAATGCAAAATGCATAAATGCGATTTAAATGGTTTTTAGGATTGATGTAGAAAAACTGTGAGACACGGGTACTTTTTTTTAGCCCCCTCTAACAGAATCTGTCAGTCCCGATCATGTGCGGTTTTTAGTGTCGAACGATGTAATAAGTAAATTTAAAAAATCAGCATCATTAATGAAATTCGTCAACATGGCTACTATCTGATCGAAAACATATACAGGAGAAGGGCCTATGTGACAAAGTCGATATTTTGCCTAATTTCGAATTAATATTTAGCTCTTGTTAAAAGTCCACTTTAAATAAACATTTTAATGGAAGAGTTGAGAATTCGGAAGCGGTACATTTTGTGACATAGCCCCTTCTCCTGTATATGTTAATTGTAGTAGTTTTTGAAATTTAGTAATATACGAAAGATGTCACCAAATTGCAATTGATTTTTTTTTGTTTCTGCAGTATTTCGACTTGACATCGACAGCTAATATGGTGTCGAATGTGTTTCGATAGTGTTCGGACCAAACTCCAAAACAGGGACAGAAAATGCGGGAAATGACCCAAAAATGCGGTTAATACAAAATACCGAAGTTTTTCCCAATGTCGTTTATAGAGCCCGACCGATTAATCGGCTTCGGCATCGGCTTCGGCCGTTATCGGCCAAAAATTCACATTCGGTTTTTCCGAAAAATGGCCGAAGTTTTGGCCGAAGCTTTTCAATTTTTTTCCTTATTTTTGCGACACCGAAAACCAAAACTAATTTTTTACGATACGATTTTCTAGCCCACATCTAAACGGTCTTACTGATTTTCTTGAGACTTGAATGTAAAATTGTGTAATTGATGGAATTTCCAATGGGACATAAGAGGCCCACAAAACAAAAAATATGATTAAAATTTAAATTAGTAATCATCGAATATTGAGTGAATCTCGTCTCAAATTGCGTGGCACGAGGTTAAAACTGCCACAAAGTACATCCTTGGACATTTTCTGGGTGGATTACTGAATTTTAAATATATATTTAGAAGCTACTACTTGCCCTGATGTCTATGTTAAAAGGAGTCCTGGTAAACTGTATCATATTTCAAATATAGGGGTAGGAGGCTCACGGAAGGATTCTACCTTTTAGAAATGTAGCCCAAATTGCTGCGCCAACATATATGAAAAGGTGCTGAAATCCAGGACCGTTTTTGGTAAAATTTTACATTTAAAGTTCAAAGCTTCACAGGTGGTTTTTACCATCAACTAGAACATCCTTTGCCCATCACCTGACGGATTTGGGGAGTCCTGAAAAAACAGCTACTTAGATGGATTTATTCTGTGAAGAATTCTCTACCATTTCTTCTAAATTCCCATTATTTTAAGCTTTACTCCAAATTTTTAAAAGTGATTTTAAAAAAATCCAATTGTTCTTACACGGGATATATGGGATAATTTGAGGCTATTGTTAGTTTTGACCTAGGATTTGTTTGTGAATTCTTTTGGTTACTTTTATTATTTGTTTAAATACATTTTTAGTTCCTTAAAAAACTAAATGTGTATTTATATACTCGAATTCGAATGAAAATACACGAAAAAACAAGTTTTTAAAGGTTTTTTTTTTAAGTATCGGCTTCGGCTTCGGCTTCGGTATAGGCCTTCGGCGTCGGCCGAAGTAATAGGCTGCCAATTGACCTTCGGCATCGGCTTCGGCTTCGGCCTGAAAATGCTTATCGGTCGGGCTCTAGTCATTTATCTAGAAAACTATTTTTATTTTATCGTAATTAAACAATCAAAATTAGTTTTTCATTTTGTTCATTTTGCCAACTTTGGCCTCAAATGGTCAATGGCAACTTCTCTTGACCACTACCACCAATTTTCACTGGGCCAAGTAAATATATACGGTTTAATCGATAATGAAATCATATATATTGTTAATGTGTCCAACTTAGCAATGCTTATCAGGAAAAATTTGGCAGTTGAAAAATTTCAATTACATATAATTGAAATTTTTGTAATTGAATAATAAAAAGCAAATCGACACCTAAATTGTAATATCGAAAGTTTGTCAGGATCTATACGATAGAGTATTTTTAAGTCGCGCAATATATCAATAACTTCAAGCTCTTTTAACTCAGTTGATTGCAAAAACATGTAAAAATTATCCATTTAGTTGTTCCCAAATGGTCATATCGGCAATACTTTTTTTCGACTACGAGTGACCATAACCAAAAGTTGTCGATTGTTATGTGTAATGAAGTTGAACTATTGGAAAGCGTTCCTTACCAGGAAGCGGTTGGCAGTCTCCTCTATCTTGCACAAGGAACTAGGGCAGACATTGCTTTTGCTGTGAACGATGTTAGCTGATTTAATGCAAAACATGGCAAAGCTCACTGGGTGGCGGTCAAACGCATATTCAGGTATATTAAAAGGTACAACTAATTATAAACTTTTTTATGGAAATGGCGAAGGACTCAAAGGCTTCACAGATGCCTTCACAGATGTCTATATTCATTGATTTAGGCAATCTGGAGTTATCGTATCTAATATATTGGGAATATATTAGCTTCGTTTAAGACGTGAGGGATTCAGAGGTCTCAGTAAATTTCTAGCTAGAATGTTTGGATGAAACATAAGCTTCTGCTTGTACTTCGAGGTAAGTTTCGGAATTTCGTCTTTTACTGCAGGGATTTTCAAATCATTGTGGATGTTTGCATTTCTTATAACTAGGGTTGCCACACGGTCTAGATTCGTCTGGATTGTCCAGATTTTTGTCATGTGTCCAGAGTCCAGTTTTTCAATAATTTGTCCAGACAAAATTTTCTCTGATATTTCTCAGTAAAAAAACTAAAAAAAGTCAGAAAACCTAATAGCGTTTTTATTATAAAGATAAAGTTTTCTGTCAAATAGTTTTATTTTTTTCAATTACTGCTAATGAGTTTTTAGCTATTTAAATAACTTAGGTTCCTTACCTTCAGTAGAATGATGGCTGATTTCATAAAATCTGAAATATTTCTGCGGCCAAAGACAATATCCTCTTAAGTAATTAAGCATGAATTGAATAAGACTGTATACGTCATTCTAAACATTTTTCGAAGAGTCTTCTGAAATATTTATGAAACTGCACCACACCACACAACCTTTTTTTTAAAAGTAGATCATTTTGAAATTTTGTTTCGACTTAAGTGCTTATTGCTTTCGACCACAAAATTGTTAGACTAAACTATAAAACTGTAAAGAGTTCTACACACTTTTAAAAACAGTAAATTGTTACAAGCGGCCCTTTGCTACAAAATATTTGTGGAAAGAATAGCATTGTACTGTTTTTAAACCGAAGTTGTAAAGCTTTCAACGTCTTTCAAAACTGAAAAAGACAAATTTACAGGTTGCATGCCAATGAGAAGGTACTAAAGGCGGTTACAAATTTCTAACCGCGCCAGAATAGACCTGACAATGTGTTTTTTTTTTAATGTATATCCTTGCATATTGCTATCCAAATCCTACTTTACTATTTCTTAAAAATATGACATTAAAATAAAAAAAAATTTCCGATTTTTTCTTTGAATGTCCAGTTGAAAATGGAAAAGTCCAGATATTTTTTTTCAAAATCCAGACGAAGATTATTTTGCATGTGGCAACCCTACTTATAACCCAAGGGGCTCTGGCAATTTGTCTCAGGATTTTAGATAGAGGAGACTGCCAACCACTTCCTGGTAAGGAACGCTTTCCAATAGTTCAACTTCATTACACATAACAATCGACAACTTTCGGTTATGGTCACTCGGAGTCGAAACTGGATTGCAGTCGTTCATGCCGAATTTCGCTAAATTTCTCGAGTGTATTTCGCTTGATCTAACCAGATTCCATTCCTTTTTGTGTCGTAAGTGATATTGAAACCAACACAACTTTTTGCCACACCAAGGTCTTTCATTTTAAAAATGCTGCTTCTTCAATTTGTTCAATTTGTCTCGTAGATCGGAATCACGCCAAAATATTAATATGTCATCGACATATATCGCCACGATGAGTGTAGAATCACCACTGAAGAACACGCAAGGATCAGTCTTTGACTTCAGGAGACCAAATGATTTCAATGTTTTTTCGAGTTTGATATTCCGTTGTCGACCGCTTTGCTTTAAGCCGTAGATAGCTTTTCTTAATTGGCACACCTTTCCACTGCCATCACCGCATCCTTCGGGAAGCTCCATAAAAATGTCTTCCGACAAGTCACACTGCAAGAAACCAGTCACGGCATCCATCTGGTCTATTAGATATCAAGCAATTAGATATCTGATCGACGTATAGCGAACGACTGGCGAATAAACCTCATTGTAGTCGATGGAGTATCGTTGATAACATTGTCATCTCGCTTTGTAGTATATACCCATTTCGATTTTATAGCTTTACGACCTGGGGGCAACGTCGTCAGATGTGTGAATGCTGCATAGCTGCTTTCCATTCTTCAAAATCGTCACGGCTTTCTACATCTTGAATCGTTACAGGATCAGGTTCTGTTTGATTGATTGTGGCCAAGTGAGATACAAAACCTTGGCTTGCAAAATCACGTGGCACAGCAGCCCTTTGTGTTTTTCGAATGGTTTGGGTTGGATCAGGAACATATGTATCATTAGGATCATATGTGTCGTCTACCTCACCATCACCCACAGCGTCATTAAAAGTGTCAATAATGTGTCAACAAGTATCATCAGTAGTTTTTATGATAATCTCTTCCGTATCAGAACACTCCAATTGATAATCCCCCACTGAATCTTCATCTTCGTTAATATTCAATGGGCTACGATCGTTAATCTTCGGATTCGATTCCATAAACTCGACATTCCGACTAGTTATGACCTTCTTCGTTGACGGGTCCATACACCGATAACCTTTGGTTGAATCGCTGTATCCGACGAATATCATTTTCGTTGACTTCGGATCCCACTTCCGACGACGTTCCTTCGGTACATGAACTATAACAGGGGATCCGAAAATGCGCATGTTATCCAAATCGATATCAGATCCACTCCAGATGACTTCGGGAATTTTGCCACCGAGCGATGAATAAACGGAATGGTTAATAACGTAGACAGCAGTATTAACGGCTACTGCCCAATCATTTGGTTGCTGCTTTAAGACTAATTTTATTATTCAAACTTAAAAACTACAAAGTACATTCTTACTCTCCTTCTTCTTATTCTTGTAGGTGATTTCTCCTGAATTCTCCTGAATTCTTTCAATTGTTTTGTTTTCAATTGTTACATTTACTTGTCTTCTTTTTTTTAACAATATAAATATAAATATAACTATAACACTAGTTATAATCAAAATGATTGTCAAACTAATGCCATTTGTTATTTTTGCTTTAAATTTAATTTCTTCGATTTCTTTTGCGTTGTTAAAATTTTTGGTTGCAATGTTTTCGAATATTACATTTTTTATTTTGGTTTGAATTTTTCTTCTGAATTTTGGTAAAAATATTTTTCTTGTGTGATTTTTTTATTATTATAAAAAGTTTCACCATACCATTTTAATTCACAATTACAAAATGAAATTAAATTGTTGTTATTTTGTAACATTTTCTCGTTTTTTGCATTTTTTATTAATAGAGTTCGTCTAGAACTACTTTGGTGCTATTATTTATTTTAAATTTACTTTTATTTTTAATTAAAAATTGGTTAAGGAACTTTATTGGTGCATGATCAGTTACTATTTTAAATTTATTTCCGTACAAATACAATCTAAAGTAATTCACAGCAAAAATTTTTGCTAAAAATTCTTTGTCAGTGGTACTATAGTTTTTTTCATGATCATTAAGGGTTCTAGATACATAGCAAACAGGATGTCCCTGTTGTGCCAACACTGCCCCGACAGCATGATCGCTTGGATCGGTTGTAACTACGAATGGTTTATCATATTCTGGAAATTTTAAAATTGGGTGTGAAGTAATTAAACTTATTAAATTTTCAAATGCTGCTATGTATTTTTTTTTAACGACGAATCCCAACGGTCCCACTAACCCGCTCAACCGACCGAGGGGCACATCCGCATGACGCACGGATTTGGTGACCGAACAGCCGTAATCCGGATTACGCTGTGTAACCGATCGCGGGTAAACATATTTGGAAATTCGTTTCAGCTACAGATTAAAATCATCAGCTGATAAAACGCATATTAATAAAACGCGAATTAGGTTATGAATGCAAGAGAGAATTCTTTCAAACATAACATAACATAAGATTAACGTGATAATAAACAATAGAATTACAAGAAAATATTATGAAGCATCAGAATTCATGCGACGAATATGAATTTGATCAAATATAGTTTTTGTCTACTTTACGATATTAGACTTAACAAAAATATAAAGACATAACAATCCAAACAGTTAATTTACGCGACAAAGATTACAAATATTAATTTTAGTATTTTATTTTTTTATACGAAATATAAAAAATCAAATACAAATATAACAGTTAAGTAAACAGTAACGGAACGAATGTGAATTCAGCTAAAAACCTTGTTTTATTTGTATACAATATACAGTAGAAAACAAAATTCTCCTGAAATATAAATATAAAATACAACAAAAATACAACACTTTCAAAAAATCGACAATGCCGATCTTTGTGGAGTTTGGCAACCCTGTCATTTCGTTAGACCCTAAGCGGTCCAAAAACTCAAAGAGCAACAAAGGCTTAAGTGTGATCAAGTGCATTTAAAATAAAAGTTTTAGTTTTATTAAGTGAATCTGACAGGTCAAAGACAGAATACAGGCTATTAAAATTGCTACAAATACAACGAAAAGGTTCATTCTGCGCGTAATTAAAACGGCACATACTTAATATCAACGGAATGAAAGATCTGGAACGACGAGTTGGGATATTAAAATCAATTTCTTGAAGCAAAAATGTAGAATTCAGAGAGCCATTTATCAATTTAATCAAAAATTTTACATTAAGCATCGTTCTTCTATTTTTTAGAGTAAGGATGTCCAAGATTTTTAAACGATTTTCGTATGGAGGTAGGTTCTGTTTCGGATTCCAGCGAAGGTTTCTTAAAGCAAATAATAAAAATTGTTTTTGAACCGATTCAATTCTATCAGAGTGGCAGTTGTATTGTGGATTCCACAAGACTGATGCATATTCCAAAATTGTTCTTACAAGTGATATGTAAAGACTTTTGGTAACGAATGGGTCATTAAATTCTTTTGACCATCTTTTAATGAAATCTAGAACACCCCTCGCCTTATTCACACATAAGTCAATATGTAGATGAAACAAAAGTAAAAACCTTTTCTAGATTACAGTTATTTATATGATACAGCGATGAAAGTTGGTGTCTTCTAGCAAATGTCATAAATTTACATTTTTTCAGGTTCAGTTCCATTAAGTTATTATCACACCAGGTAGATATACTGGTCAGATCTGATTGTAACAGATCAGATCTGATTGTAACAACTTATGTTGATCTAAGATGTCATAGGATAGAAACAATTTAACGTCATCAGCATACAACAGTACATTCGAATGTTTAATGACAGAAGGAAGGTCATTTATAAAAAGATTAAACAGAATAGGACCTATGTGACTTCCTTGAGGAACTTCAGAGGTGACTCCTATAGTTTTTGATGTTGATGATTCGAATAACACCTGTTGCTTCCGATTTGTCAGATACGATTCTACCCATTTTAAAAGAAGATCTGGGAATCCGTATCTTTTAAGTTTTTCAATCAACAGATAATGATTAACTTTATCAAAAGCTTTACTAAAATCAGTATATATGACATCTGTTTGAAGATTCTTTGAAAATCCCTTTATTGTTAATGTAGAAAATTCCAATAAATTTGTAGATGTTGATCTACCTCTCAGAAAACCATGTTGTGAAGAAGATATTAATTTTGTGACCGAGTGAACCAATTGCTTTGTGACAACTTGTTCAAATTACTTTGGTATTGTGCTAAGTTTAGCAATACCTCTATAGTTAGATACGAATGATTTGGTTCCACTTTTATAAAGAGGAATAATGTATGACTCTTTGTATAAATTTTCTGCACAAACTTTCAAAATACAGCTAGGAATATTATCTGGACCATATGAATACTAGTACTATATGAATATTTCAACGATTTTAGGTGTTGTAAGACATCTTCAGATTCTATAACAGGATTGAGAATGGAACTATAAGTCTGGATGTTATATGGATATGATGTGTTGCCATAAGTATTATCAGAATATGTCGTTTTGAAGAAGTCAGCAAACATATTTGAAATCTCAGTAGGATTGTTGGACTCACGATCATTCCATTTCATTGTAGTTGGAAAACCAGTGTTTTTCCTTTTTGAATTTACAAAGTTATAAAAAGTTTTAGAATCGTATTTCATTTTGGATTTCAAATCGTTCAAATATTCATCATAGCATTTTTTATTAAGTACTTGATATTTATGTCTCAGAAGCGAATATTTAGAATAATCTTGAAGGTTTAAAGTTCTTTTATATGTTTTAAATGCCCTAGTTTTCGAAGTTTTGAGTTTCCTCAATTCTTTTGTAAACCATACAGCACTAAGTTCATTCGAATTCTTTTTAATGTTCTTTGGAACACATATCTCGAAGATCTTGCTGAGCGTACAATTGATAATTGATACACAGTCGTCAACATCCTCAAAGTTCATGTCCCAACTAGTTTCAGATAAGAGTTGGTACATTTTATCAAAATTTGTGTTCTTGAAGCAAAAAATGACCTCAACGGTGCAGAAACTGGTTCTAAGTTGTTTTGAACAAATTCGAAAGATAATTCAAGTGTTGGGTGATGGTTATCTTCTGGACATGCAAAAGCATCACAGCGTTGCACTCAAAACTTCGAAGAGTCGTCAACATAAATTAAACCCAAAATTCTACTGTTCTTATTTTCAATCCCGTTTACTTGTTGTAAACTCATATCTGAAAATGAATCCAGAAAGGCAGGTATAACATTTGAGTAAACCAATGATAAAGGCGACACATGTCTTAGATAAACGGTAATATCGGAATTCGGTGGGATATACGAGCAAGTAACGAAAATATCAATACTAAAAACTCGAATTCGTACACAAATAAATTCCAAGTCAGATACATCTGAAAGTATGATTGCCTCAGATGAAAAAAGGTTTTTTACTGCAATGAGGACTCCACCACCAGTCCTGCATTTACGATCCCTCCGAAAAATTTGATACCCAGCACACAGAATTTCTGAATCAAAAATATTTGGTTTAAGCCAAGTTTCGGTAAATACCAATACGGTATGACTACAATCGAAACTTTTAATATAAATATCGTTCAACTTTGTATTTAGCCCTCGAACATTTTGGTACAGAAGACAAACAACATTATTCGGGATTTTATTTAGTTTTTTTGATTAGAATTTAATTTTCTTTGAGGAAGTTGAACTGGATTTACTAGATTTGATTTTTCTTTATAAACAAATTCACGAACTAAAGTTTTATCCGGCCAAAAATTTGTATTAACAATCTCATCAAACAATTCTGCAGGAACAGATAATTTGAAAGATGAAATGTTTCTAGCGTATGAAAAGTTGGATTTAAAAGCATTTATATTATCACCGGTTTTATTGAGTTTAGAATCAATATAAAATATAATATCTTCAGTTAATGTGTCTGGTGCAAATCTGGACACGAAAATAGATTTTTTAGGTTGCACAACAACAAGCCTTTTTGGGGTTCTCGTTTCTTGTACTTCCCGCAAACAATCCTTTGGAGAAATAATATTTATGGAAGGACAAACATTTTTATCAATATTTGAGATTCCATTCATATTTTTCTCAGGAGCGTCATCTACCCTCGTTTCCAAAACCGCGCGATCAGGAGAATAAAATGTAACTGGTGAAGCAAACATATCGGAAAAGGATGGAGTTGTCGGAGTTGAAATTGGCTTTGGGGCAGGTGGTAAAAGCCCAACAGAAGTATTTTGTTTCGGAGCTGTTTCATCCAAACATTTATACTTCTGAAAGTTTATTTCATACTCCTTCAGTTTAGGCTGGGCAGCTAGTAAGTCCTTTGATACATCATTAAATCCCCTTCGGGCTTGACGTACCAATTTACAGATGTCCAGCTCTGTATCGCGGCAATCTTCGCAGGACCAACGAAGACCTTTTCTACCCTCGATCAGATCGACTACTCTACCAGTAAGGGATGCACATTTGACGTGATAAAAGCTATCGCATAGCCAACAAGAGACCATGCGTTCGTTATCGACATTAATGGCACACTTACGGAAAGAGCAAGTCATATTTAAATGCAAAATTTATAAAAAATAAAATACAAAAAGTGTAAATTGTAACGAGACAAAATGTTGACTGGGAAAAGGCACTTTCAAATTATATTAAAACAAGTGCTGAAAGTATGCTCTGAAAATATGATCAGTTTGAGAATGTGGAATCTATATAAAGCTGGTGACACAAGAAATGTCAAAGTGGACAGTATAAGCAAAAACAAAAAAAAATTTGCAATTTTTGTTGTTGCGATACTTAGCTCACAGCAATTCACGGAAATATAGCACAAAACTTTGTTATTTGCACAAAACTTATTGCACTTAGCCAGAATTTAATTTATTTTATTTATTTAAAAGGTTTATTTATGTATTCTCGCAAAATTTCATTCATTAATCTCTGGAAAGTAGCCCAAATGGTATACGAACATATTCATATAATCCTGCAGGTGTAACAAATGCAGTCTTCTCAATGTATCCTTTTATATTTTCGAATTCCGGAGCTATCTATTTTTTTCGGTGCCACAATAATCGGTGAGCTTTATCTACTATTACTCTTCCTAATAATTCCTTGTCGTTCCATCTCTTCCATTTGTTTCCTTACCTCAGCTTCGTCCTTTGGAGGATATCGATAAAGTCTACAATTTATTTGTTCTGGTGTTGTTGTATCTCATGAACTACGGTATTTGTGTTAGTCAACGCATCACCTTCTTTGTACAAAAGTTTCTTATACTTTTTAATTAATTTTTCAACACTGGTCCTTTCTTTCTTCTTTAAACAGTCTAATTGAAGATGTTGTTCTCCGCTTACTTCTAACACATTAACTTCTTCGATAGTTTTGGATAAAAATGGTAGACTCACTCCATTAGACATAATAGTTTCCTGCTTTCTCATATTTATTTCTTTTACATTTCGTTTGATCCAATCCATTCATATCAATAAATCGTATGGTTTTTCTAATTCTATTGCAATCCATTTCGTTCTGGCATTTTCGGGATACCTTAATTATGTGGGACATGACGTTGCTACTATCTTATTAGGAGTACTGATTTTCCCTTGAATGGTTTTTATTAAAGTGGAATTGTTACTTAGTATTTTGAATTTTTTTTTTAAAATATTTTTTTCATTTAATATGCGTATCTACTAAAGCTATGTATTTTTCTGTCTGAAATGTCAATGCTAATATTTTATTATCGTCCGAGGCTAGTTTGTAAAAAACTCGTCTTCAATTGTATTTGTTTCCGGCCTGCTTAACACATCTACGTCCATATGCTCTGGTCTTTGTCTATTTTGTTATTGGGAATTTGGCTTGTTATTTAAATTGTGTACCCTATTATTTTCTTGTTGGGAACTTGGCTGCCAATTGTTATCCCTCTTGTTTTGTTGTTGGCTGTTATTACTATTAGAACCTCTTGGTTGCCAACTATTTTCTTTTTTTTTATAATTTTTGTTCTGAATTTCATTTGATTTGTCAAAATTATTATTGGGAAAGTGTATGGCTTTATTAAGATTCCCAAAATCTTGCCCAATAAAATCATTAACTATATTTCTGATTTCCGTTAAATTGCATTTTTTTCATTATAGCATAAGCCAATGGCCTAGCTACTAACTGTTTGGTTCTTTGAACCAGCATACCACTGAATATATCTGTTATAGCTATGCTATTTTCATCATAAACAATATATTCACTGATATGCTCTACCAATGCCCTAAGCTTATTGTCTAATTCTAAAATTGACCTTACTTTAAGCGCCGAAATTTCCCTCGTTATGGCCATCTGGTCCATCGATGGCTTGTAGTGCTGCTTTAATCGGGCTTTGCACTCGTCCCACGTTGCAGGGGGGTTTATTGTTATAACATTCCTCGCTGCCCCCTGAATTTTTTGGTTTCCCACTGTTTTTGTTTTTAATTTTTTTGATTTTGTTTAATGCACTGTTTTATGCACGGCTAATAATAACTATTCTTAGCACTTGTTCTTAAATTGTTCGATCGTGTTTTACAGTTAATTTATTTTTTTTTTTTTAACACTTGTTCTCGTTTCTACGTTGGTAAGTAAATTTTACTTTTACCAACTACGTATCTGAACTTATTGTGAAAAGGTACTTAAAAACAATCCGTTGCCCACTGCGCCAGTGAAATAGCTGAGTTCCGTAGCTATTTTGTTTCGAATTAAAACAAACTCATTTGGTTGCTGCTTTAAGACTAATTTTATTATTCAAACTTAAAAACTACAAAGTACATTCTTACTCTCCTTCTTCTTATTATTGTAGGTGATTTTAATGTACTTTGCTGATCATGCATATTCCCACACTACAAGAATAAGAAGAAGAACAAAAATATTGCTGGCCGTTGTGGTGGCTCAGGTGGCATCGTGACGATACCCATAACTCGCGTTCCACAATCGATCTGTTCATCCTCTCCGACAATCCGTTCTGTTCTGGTGTGTAAGTATTCGTTTTTTGATGTAAAATGCCTGACTTTTTGCAAAAAGCCGAAAAATTTTTACCAACGTACTCAGTTCCGTTGTCAGTGTCAGTGTCAGATTTTCAACGAACTGCTTAAAGTCTTTGAAGTTATTGAATACTTCATCCTTATTTTTAAGAAAATATATAAAAACTTTGCGAGAAAAATCATCAGTAAAAGCCAAGAAATACTTTCCATTGGCCCGCATAAGTCAGAATGAATCAAATCGAGCAAACCTCTGGCACGTGTACCCAAATGTTTGAAAGAATTTCTAGCCTGTTTCCCTTTGCAACAAACTTCACAATGTTTAAGTTCGCTTGGGTCACCGCTAAAAACAATGCCCTTCGCAATGCCCTAGACGACGATGCCAGGTCATGATATTCGTACCCTGATTCGCAAGCATGCAAGACATTTTTATATCATTGAACTTGTACACGCCGGATGCACTTGTAGTTTGAGCAATGGATTCACCATTCTGGTTAATGATCTTACAAACATTTTTATCAAACACAACCGTATTGCCATTTTCAACAATCTGAGAAACTGATAGCAAGTTCGTCGCTAAATTTGGGACAAACAAAACATTTTTCACTGCAATTTCATTATCACAAATATGAAGAATTGCATTTCCGACACCATTGACAGTCAATCGTTCATTATACGCCGTCATTATTTCTGTAGTAGGTGAACAGTTCACTTTCTTCAGCCATTCTCTGTTAGGGGTCATATGCCTTGAAGCGCCACTGTCAAGATACCACTCGTTCCAGTTCTGACCATTTTTATGAGACAAATGCACGCTAAACACATTTTGACATCGGTTGTTTGGGTTCGCTATCGACTTCCTCTTCTCAGTACATTCTTTACTGAAATGCCCTCTACGACCGCAATTATAACACTTTAATTTGTTCTTGTTAAAGTTATTATTTTTCCTTATCTTTTTCGTTTAAACCGCTACTTTCTGTACCCATGATTAAAGGTCTGAAGTCGTCGGTAAGTCCAGCCAACATGATGGCAGTCAACTTATTCGCTGCGTTGATTAATTGGTTCACATAATCCGACATCGACTCGCTATTATCGAGACGTACCGTGATGAGCTTTCGTAATAGGCCGATCTTTCGTGTTAAGCCAGTATCTTCGTACAAATGTTTGAGAGTTAACCATATACCAGATGCCCTTGTTTGATTTTTGAAATCGCCTCATCTATTAACTTGGCCTTCGCTCTTCTCAATTTAGCTGCTTCGGTTTCTTTAACCTGATCAGTGATGCAGGAATGCAAATCACAAGTTCAAGCACACTTTCCATTGCAAATTTCCAAGTGTGATTATTTTCACTTCCATGCAGTTTTTCGATACACGTATTCTATTCGGATCGAGACATGATTAAACGATTCGCCGGTTTCAGGTGGACAACGAACGTTCCTAAAGAAAAAAATACACGAGAAAAAAATACTTTTTTATATTTGCACACAGCAAAATATTGAACGACGAACGTTCGCGAAATTGGCCAGATCAATTTACCAATATCCTGGGCCCATAACCTGTTGGGTTTTAGTGGATGTTTGTTAAATAAAACACGCAAGTGTTAGTTTAAAGTCTGTATTTTCACAAGTATATTTTCGGAAGAAGTGATGTGTATAAAGTAATGTCAAATAAAGATTAAGCTAGAAAACTGAGTGCAGGGTTGCAAATAAAAGTATTTCAACAGTTTCAATAACATTTATCACATTAAAAATTCACGAAAACTAGAGAGTGGACTATCTTCGGCTATACCGAAGCTGAAATACCCCCACACAGTAGAAAGAAGTACCTTGAACATAAAAAATGGTGGTCTCAAGACCCTATTTTGAGCCAATTATAGGTGGTTTTGGAGCCCGGACCATGTCCAAAATCCATTTCTAAAAATTTCCAATTAAATCCACAAAAAAAAAAAAATTGGTCTCAAGACCCCATTTAGACCCTTATATATGTGGCTTCGGAACCTCGGACCATGTCCAAAATCCATTTCTAAAAATTTCCAATTAAATCCACCAAAAAAAAAAAATTGGTCTCAAGACCCCATTTAGACCTTATATATGTGGCTTCGGAACCTCGGACCATGTCAAAAATACGTTTCTAAACATTTCCAATCGAATACAACAATAAAAAATTTTTACCTTTTTTTTCGGTGTATGGGAGCCACGCCCAGTTTTTGTCCGATTTGGCTGATTCTCGAACTTGATCTCAGTATTCACGAGAAAAACATGTAAAAAAAGTTTCAAGTCGATATCTCCAAAACTGCGACCGCTATCGTGCGGACGGACAGACGGACAGACGGACAGACGGACAGACGGACAGACGGACGGACAGACAGACGGACATCGCTAAATCGACTCAGGAGGTGATACTGATCAAGAATATATATACTTTTCCATACCGGACACGCCTCCTTATGGGCGTTACAAAAGTTGTGACAAAGTTAGTATACCCTGCCACAGTGAGTGTGGGGGTATAAAAATATGCAGTCTTATAAAACAAAATTAGGGCGTCGACTTTTATTTCTGGCCATTTCGTCCAGGTTTTCTTTAGGTCTGATTTTCATATTTCTATGAATGGAGAGCGAAGCGAGACCATTGAATCTACCCTCGTTCATTGTGTTTCTCCTGGGCCTGAGCGAAGAAAAAGATCGTTCGTTTGCTGCTGTCGTTACGCGACATACCAGCGATGTCAATTCAGCGCATTTCATAAATGTGTACAATGCACATAAAAATATATCTATATATATAAAAGAGACGTGTATGTTTGTCAACAGTAGACGCGAAAACTGCAGCACCGATTCTCACCAAAATTTATATATGTGTTCTAGGGGTCGTGAGTCGTGGCATAGGATAGGTTTTGACACGCCCACTTTTACCGCCCACAAGTTAGAAAATACGTATTTCTCTCACATTTGTGAATCTTTTAATGCAAATACCATATGATCAACAATCAACTTGGTTGCCACCTAGGACTTAATTTTTCCCCACTTAAGCAGTGTTACCATATCTGCGGGTTAAAAATCCCTTTCGGTTTCTTTCAAAGTATGAAATCGATTTGCTAAAGTATTTCAAGTCGATGTACCGATCACAAATTTCGAGTATTTTCAACATTAAATGCAGCCTGAGTAATAATTAAGGTTATTTCCATTTGATTGCATGTAACTTTTCAACAATGTAAAAAACATAAGGCAATGCCAAAATAACACGGCTTCTCCTTGAGTATTACATATTCGCAATTTCATAATTTGCCCCAATCTCCCAGTACACATTTTACGCCCACTTTCACAGTACTTCATTTCCACTTAAATGCATTTGCCATTTACATTAAAAATAACTACGGAAAAATGTCTATTGTGAATGGAAGTTAAATTATACCCAACTTAAAGCTCCCCACACACTGCCGCGAAATTTCCCCAAAAATTGCTCAAAAATTGCTCAAATTTTTTCGTGCTGAAAAATTTCACAAAAACATAAACAAATGCATATCATTCTAGAGCGCACTATCGTATTTTCAAGAAAAAGTACCACGACACCAACGAAATTTTGCATTCATGTGTGGCGTTAAATGCTCACTGTGAAAGTCGCCCACTTTCACAGTAACCCTACACACAGTACTTCATTACAACTTAAAATACCCAAAATTCCGCCGCCGCGGTACTTTCTCGAAAATTCTTCCAGCAAAAATTTGTTTGCGGTGAAAAATTTCAAAGCTACAACTAAAAATGTGTATCATTTATAAATTTTCTTTAAAAAAAAGCAGTATCGCAGTAAGCAACATTTTGGTTCAAGTTCCGTACCGGCTGCGGAATTTCGCGTTGGCTAAATGCAGGCAAACCGCCATTAATATTACGAGAAGAATGAATGAAAATTATATTAAACTTGACTTAAATGTACACACTGCAATTGGCCTTTTCGGCAAATAAGCACTGCAAAATTGTCCCAACAAGTTATAGAAATAACTTTCTTCCCACAAGAAAAATTTACAAAAACACAACAGAACGTCTCTCAATGTGGCAACACTCCTCACAGACGGGGCGCTCAACCAGTGCAGCCAACTTTAGGCAAATTTCCCTTCCTAAGGGATTTTTTGGTTTAATTTTGTCTAAAAGTGATAAAGGTACTTATTTTTACTTAATTTGAAGGTGCACTTAGACCGCAGGAGCGAACACAACTTTTGTCGCGAACTCCAATCGTAAACGAAATTCCGTTCGTGCAACCGTTTACACTGACTGAATATTCCCTCCCGCACCAGCATCGGAATCTACAGATTTTTTCGTTTTCAAGTGTTTACACTGCCGCGCCATTTTGTGCGAGCATTCGGCTACGTACCAAAGCTCAAAGATCGTAATCCAGTCGTTTGCACCGGCCGAATTAACGGCATTTGTTTCAAATACTTATACCACATGTCATTTAATTTAATTTCAATAATCTTCCAAACATACTTTACTGCGCTACATACATACATACAATACGAATCATTCATTCATTCATCAAAACCTATTTCAATACCAATCGCTACATCAATTTTCCTCTCTATAAAATTGTACAAAATTAACTCCACAGTATAAACACCAATTAAACATATATATTTAAAAATAACTTTCATCCATTCATCCATTACATTGCAGACAATGCAACAACAAAAAATTATTTAGGCCCAGCGAAGCGGGCCCAGCTAGTATTATATAGATTTGCATGAAATATGTTTTTTCTTAATGTTGCATTACTTTTGATATAGCGCCATTTTGATAGTTTTGATGTTCCATGTACGAATCAAAAGACCACAGTGTTGCAAATACACTTTTAATTTAACTTTTGTGTTATTATTTATTCTTCCCTATAATCAAAATACATTTTTTTTAATCCAAATTCACAAAATTAAACATTTGACGAAAAATTCCAAAGACAGCAAACTCGCTCTGAAAAATGGTTGAATGCTTAGAGAATAAAATGAACATCAAATTATTACGGCATGCGCGAAATAAAAAAATTTTGTTTTTAATGTCACCAAATTTTTTTTTTAAAAACGTATTTTAAAATGATGCAGTTTTTTTCCTTTGACATTTTTCTACAAAATACATCTTAACCATTTTTTCTCTCCGAACAGTAATTCTTCTGATAATTTGGATTTTGTAAACTTTTTGTTTGAGATAATCAGAGGAGAGTTTACAAAATTGCAATTATAGGAAAAACTATTGCTCGGAGAGAAAAAATGGTTAAGAAGTATTTTGTAGAACATTTTCCAATGAAAAAAACGGCATCATTTAAAAAGATAATAGTAACCCTTTTTTTTTTTAAATGAAAATTTTTTGTCGCAAAAGTTTTTATTTTGCGCATGCCCTTATAAATTTATGTTAATTTTATACTTTAATGTTTCCTTAGTGAGACTGATATTTCAAATGACTGGATTAAACAAAAAAACATTGTAGAAATATTATTGTTCTGCAGGGAAAAGTAGGGATTCTTAAGGCCGATAATTGATTTCTTAGGGCCGATTAGGGATTTTTGAAAAAAGTGGAACATCACTGATATATATTTTGTTTATCTATAAAATATTTTTCAAAAATATTTGTAAACCTAAATTATGACCAAACTAAGATGAATTGCAAACACCAAGAGGTGTTTTTCGCTTCTAAATATTTTGGGGAACAATATTTATGTCGTTAATTTCCGAAAATTCACATATTTCAACATAGCCAATTTTATGAAAACGCAATATAATAATAAAATATTGCGTTTTATGGAAGCGCATTCATTTTAAGTATCAAATGTCATATCTATTTGCGGTAAAAATTATGTCCCCCATCAAATTTGTGTACGAATTGTCAATTATTTCGCATTCAAAGTCTTATGTTTGTCTATGAAATTAAATTATTCATAGTTGCATATTTTACATCACAACTCTAAAATGGATTAAATCATTTGTTTTCTTTTTCTTACATTCTTTTCATAATATTTATTATTTATATATTTTTTGTTCATTATATATCCGTTTCACTCCCACATGGTAATTATTTTTGACATTTGGTTGTCTTTTGATGTATGCATATACCACTCCACTGTCGATCTACATTTATCAATAGTGGAGTCAGCAAATTTGAGTTAGCAAATCGTCGATTATTGTAAACAGAAAATCTTCGATTATTATAAAGAGAGAATCTTTGATTATTATAAACAAAAGTAGGAGATGCTTCTGGATATTTGAATTTCACAACGACGCTTCTTTATTGCATCATTTTCTTCGTCTTTGGTGAAGAACAAAGAAATTGCTATTGTCAGGAATTAATATGTAATAAGTACTACTGTAGCTAGAAATTAAGGTCAGTCTTTGGCAGATTGTAATGTTGAGTATTTGTGAAATAAAGTTTGTTTTGAATTAAATCGGCTTTTTTAAAAACGCAAAAATACTTAGTGAAAAATTAATTGGTAGCAGAGCAAGGCTATCTGCTAAGGACTCGAAAAAACAAGTAATAAATACTGAAAAGTAAAAAACAAGTAAGGATAATAAATACTGAAAAAAATTAAAAAGTTAGGATAATAAATCCTGAAAAAGTAAATAAGTAAAGACATAAGATCCTGAAAAATTAAAAAAAAAAAAAACTAAGGACATAGTATCCTGAAACAAAAGGAATTAAAGTAAATCATAATAACAAAAATTTAAAGAATCTTAAAGACAGAAAAAAGGTGATTGTAAATTTAAAGAACAAAAGACAAAAATTAATAGTAAAGACAACGGAGAATTAAACTGAAAAAATTTTTTATACTTTGGAGAAGTAAAAGAACTAGCTGTGAATTTTCATCAAGGAAAATAAAAGAGTGAATCTTAAATAAGGCTTAAAATACACTGAAGGAAAGGCGCAAAATGTGACTGAAACCTATGACAATCTATTGAGACCATCGGGCAGCATTCCTACTCAAAAACATTGGACAACTAAGGACAACTAATTGCTAGCGAGTAAGCTGATAATTAGTAATTTAAATTATTATATTTAAGAAGAAATGATTTAAGAAGAAAATACATTATAAAAATAAATAAAGTATTTATTGTATGACCCGGAAAAAATTGAATGGATAAAAGTTTAGAATATTTGAAAAAGAAGAAAGGATACGAGAAGTTATACGTGTGTGAAAAGTGTTCGGAAAATCATCCAACTAAGAAGTGTACTAGGAATTAGAAAAAATAATACTGGACCGGTTAATAGAACAATTTTCCAAAATGACTATGGACAGCAATGCAGTTAACATAGATATGATAGCTAGACTAATAGCTACCCAAACCGCTTCATTGCAAGCGGAGATTAGCTCACTCAAACAACAAATAGGGACTTTGACAGAAAGGACTAACGTTGTGGACTATGAGACGCAAACGATTGACGGGGCAAACGATGTTTTGACCTCACACGGAACAAAGCTCCATTTTGATGCTATTATTAGCAGATTAGATTTCGCATACTCGGACAAGCGTCCGATGCATGTTATCGAACAGGAGTTGAGTGTCCTTAAGCAGGGCAACTCGTCAATTTTAGACTACTACAACGTAGTCAATAGGAAATTAACCTTATTGGTTAAAACAATTATGACGTATGGCAACGATAATGCCATTACAAAGAAATTAAATGAAATTAATAAGCAACATGCCTTGAGAGTTTTCGTTACAGGATTAAATCCACCAGTATCCAACATTCTCTTTTCCATTTCACCAAATAATTTGCCTGGTGCGCTTGCTAAGGCCCAGGAATTGGAAGCGAATAACCTAAGGACCAAATTTGCATATCAATTTGGAGAAAGATCCCCTAACAAGAATACTTATAAAACTGAGATAAAAAGAAGTGCGCCGAATAATAATTTTGTTCCAATGAGGAATGCCCAATTTAGGGGCACAAATAATAATCTGTGGTTCCCCATGGCAGAGCCTAATATCAATTTTCCCAGGCCGAACCCAAATTTGAATTTTCCTAGGGCAGACCCAACCCCAATAATCCCTTCCGTAGGGATAACCAAAATTTCCAAAAACCAAGACAGGAGTTCCAGAATCGTGAACCAATGGAGGTGGATCCTTCATCAGGACGTACAGACATAGAATAAATAATTTTAACAAGATTGCTTTTTTAGGGAATGGCCCAGGCTGTCACACATTTGGAGAAGAAGTAGCCATTCGGGAAGAAGATTAAAGACATTAATTGCCACGGGAGCAACAAGTTGCTTATGCAGGCCAAACGTTCTTGCAAATAGGCAGAAACTTGAAACTGAACTGGAGGTTGAAACAATAAATGGATTCTCACTCTCAACACACTTTGCAGAACTAACAATATTTGATATAAAACAGAAATTCTACGAAATCGACGGTTTAAACGCTGATTTACTCATAGGGTACAATTTACAAAAAAAGGCAAAAGTGAAATGAGATTTTGAAAATGGAGCATTAATTCAAGGAGGAATTAATGAAAAAATACAATGTAACGAAATAAATTATGAAAACAATCTGGGAGGGGATCCTGAAAAACTAATAAAATTGTGGGAAAGGTTCCTAAAGCGCCAGCCGAAGATGAATACCGGCAATTAAATACTATTAATGAGAAAAAATTTACTTTGGGAGGAAGAACTCCTAAAGCGCCAACCGAAGAGGAATACCGGCAAATGAATCAAATAAGCGAAGAAAATGTTAATGAACTAAAGCGGGACATAATATATAAAATTGAAAAGGATCACGCTAATATCAATGTGGATATTTCATTCAGAACGGATGTTCGTGCGGAAATACGCACAAATTCTGAAACTCCTATATGGAGTAAACAATATCCTTATCCGTTGGCAGTAAACAATTTTGTCAATGAAGAAATTGATAATTTATTGCAAAAAAACATAATTAGGAAAAGCAAAAGCCCATACAATTCTCCGATATGGGTAGTTCCAAAAAAGGGAATAAATGAAGACGGCACTCCCAAGATGAGACTCGTAATAGATTTTAAAAAATTAAATGAGAAAACAGTACCAGACAGATATCCAATTCCGGATATGAACATTATTCTAGCAAATCTTGGGAGAGCTAAATATTTTTTAACTCTTGACTTAGAGTCAGGATTCCATCAAATTTTAATGAAAAATATTGACATTGAAAAAACCGCATTTTTACTTAATAACGGTAAATATGAATTTTTGCGTTTACCATTTGATTTGAAAAACGACCCTGGCATCTTTCAGAGGGCAATGGACGATATTTTGAGAGACAACATAGGGAAATTTTGTCATGTTTACATGGACGACATTATAATTTTTTCAAATAGTTTGGAGCATACAAAACATCTTGAGGAGATATTTGAAACTTTGCGTGAAACTAATATGAAGATTTATTTTTTAGGATATGTGTGTCGTATAAAACAATTCAGACAGATCCTCGTAAGATCGAGACGATCTCAAACTTTCCAATACCCAAAACATTAAGACAATTGAGAAGCTTCCTAGGTATGACAGGATACTATCGGAAATTTATTAAAGATTATGCGAAAATAGCTAAACCACTAACAAAACATTTATCACGCAATAATGGGCAAGTTTCGAAATATAAATCAACTAAAACAGGAATTGATTTAGACGAAGAAGGAACTGAAGCGTATCAAATATTAAAAAATGTATTGACTGAACAAGGTAAATTAGCACAACCGGACAATAGTAAAAAGTTTGTCTTAACAACCGATGCATCAAATGTTGCAATAGGCGCAGTACTAACTCAGGATGAAAAACCAATTACATTCATTTCAAAAACTTTAAATTCAACGGAGAAAAATTATGCAACAAACGAAAAAGAATTATATGCCATAGTTTGGGCTTTGAAATCACTTCAAAATTATTTATATGGAGTAAGGGATTTAAAATTTCACACTGATCACCAACCTTTGACATTCTGCGTTTCAAACAAAAATCCTAACACAAAAATTAAAAGATGGAGATCTTTTATAGAAGAATTTGGACCAAAATTAGTATACAAACCAGGAAAAACAAACGTAGTAGCTGACGCCCTTTCACGACAAATATTAAATAATTTAACAGGCGAAAATCAGACAACAGATTCAGATTCTGATCAGTCGATAGAATCAAATGACAATAGACAAATTAGGGAAACACGAAAACCATTAAACCATTTCAAACAACAAATAATATTGGGGAAAACCCGTTTTACCATACATGAACAAGTAGAAAATTTCGGAAAAACACGACATATAATAGAATATGATACAGTAGCTAATTTGATCACGTTACTTAAAGAATTTTTGCGACCAAATTTAGTAACAGGAATTTCATGTACACCAGAGGATTTGTACGAAATTAAAGATGAATTATTAAACACTTTTAATATTAAATTTCTTCATACAAAAATTTTCCCAATAGACATAACAAATGAAGGAGATCAGAAAATAATAATTCAACAAACTCATGAGAGAGCTCATAGAAATTTTAGAGAAAATATTAACCAAATTTATGATAAATATTACTGGCCGAAAATGGGCAAAACAATTTAAAGAACATGTAAGGAATTGTGACATCTGCAACAAAAAGAAATACGAAAGACACCCAAAATGGATTCCAATTGGTGAAGCCCCTATACCCAGAAATGAGGGCAAACAATTGCATATAGATATTTTCTATATACAAAATAAAATATTTTTGACAATAATTGACGCATACTCAAAATATTTGACAATTAAATTAATTAATGACAAAACGAACCTAGGAGAAAAGATACTAGAAATTTTACAAGGTTATCCAGAAGCTGAACTCCTTACAATGGATAATGAACCGGTATTCAGTTCAGTACAATTTAAATCCTTAATGGAAAGGTGTGGCATAGGCATACGATATTGTGATCCCAGGCACAGTACAATAAATGGGCAAGTAGAAAGAGTACATTCTACATTACTTGAAATTTCTCGTTGCATAAAAGAGGAATTTAGTCTTATAGAAGATGTAGAAGCAATTTATAGAGCGGCTAAAGAATACAATCGTACAATTCATTCTGTCACGAAAAAAAGACCATTTGAAGTTTTATTTAATAAAATTGAGCATGAAGAATTGACAGAATTACTAAAGAAGGCTCAAGAAAATGCCTTGAATAGAGAAAACAAACGAAGAACCCAAAAGACATTTGAGCAGAAATGTGAAAATGGTTAATAGGAATAGAATAGTTCATAAGGACAATATAAGAAACTTAAAGAAAAATTAAGGAATTTACTTTATCATTATAGATTATACAAGGGAGGACTACATACTAATAGAAAATGGAGACGTATTACTTTACGACGATTTTGATGAAATTTTTTATATTACAAATTTAACATATTATGAAACTTGTTGTTGTTATCGGCCTTCTTGTATTTATTTAATCGTTGTTGTAGGCTTTGGCCGTGCCAAAAAATTAAAACAAGTTTTAACTTTTGCTTTTTTATTTATTCGATATTTCGATTAACGTTGTCAATCATCATCAGGACCTTTTTAAACGTGGAAACAGTAATAACAAATTATTTTTTATAAGAATTCACATTTAACATATTTAACAAAAATAATAAAGAAAAGGACTACATATAAAAATATAAAAATCACAATATAAATATTAAAAACTAGTTACCAGTGACACTGAACAACACTGTTGCGCAGAGTGACTTTCGTCAACTGATTTTTTTGTCTAATTAAATGTTTGTAAATATGAGCGCAATTGTCGGTGTCTGTTTTGTAGTTGAGTCTCTTTTGTCTAGATGTGTTAATTATATGGAGCATTTCTATCGTGTATCGTCGTTTGTAATTGTTCTCTTGTTGCAAAATCTTCGTTTCGTCAAAATTGGGAGAGTGGCCCCTTTGTATACAGTGGGCTGCAAGTGCTGTTTTGTTGTCATTCTTGTTGTTTAGGTCCGATCTGTGCGCTGATATTCTTGTTTTTAATTTTGATTTTGTCGTTCCAACATATACTTTTCCGCATATATTGTCTCCATGTCTTCAATTTTAGATTTCATGTTGCTGTAGATTTGTCGTAGGGTGTTGTGAGATTTTGAGGCTAGTTGAATTTTATTGTTGTTGTATAGGTCGGTTTCTTAAATTTTTCAGTAAAGCCTGCTACGTATGTCACTCCTTTGTATATTAGTGGTTCTTTTTGTCGGTTGTTGTTGTCTTGAGGTTTGTTTTCTTTTAGCATTCGAATTATTGTTGGTTTGGGAAAGTCGTTTTTATTTAATATGTGTATTATTTTTCGTTTGTTTTCTGTGTGAAAAGTATCATCACTGATGTTCAAGACTCTGCTGATGAAGTTTCTCGCCGTGTTGATGATTGTTTTTCGTGTTCCGATGTTCAACGTAATCGCGGAAGGAGAAGACTGCATATGGACGTTAGGAGACAAAGAAGAGCAAGGCATAGCCAGAGTTAGACTAACGACACTAACAGAAAAACACTTAAGAGTAACGCAGCCAACAGTAAGAGACAATTACATGATAAATGTAACAGAAACAACAAGACAATTTCTAAAAAACAACAATGACATTATCATCGTGGAAGCAGACAAAGGGAAAAAGACGGTAGCGATGAGGAAAGCAGACTACGAACAAGGAATGCGTGCAATATTACGCGATGGATGGACATATAAAACACTAAGACGAGATCCAACAACTACACTTCAACAGAAAAACAATATTTTCGT